>OY482670.1:53171139-53181139 GCA_960531455.1 Urophora cardui
TTTAATTTAATTTAATTTAATTTAATTTAATTTAATTTAATTTAATTTAATTTAATTTAATTTAATTTAATTTAATTTAATTTAATTTAATTTAATTTAATTTAATTTAATTTAATTTAATTTAATTTAATTTAATTTAATTTAATTTAATTTAATTTAATTTAATTTAATTTAATTTAATTTAATTTAATTTAATTTAATTTAATTTAATTTAATTTAATTTAATTTAAGTTAAGTTAAGTTAAGTTAAGTTAAGTTAAGTTAAGTTAAGTTAAGTTAAGTTATCGTACCAGACCCCGCCTATGCTGAAGGGTGTACTACGCAGAAGGACATCACCGTGGCGGTAGCCACGCTTAGAGCACACGTCCGGAATGTAAAAAAAAGGTAGAAAGGTCGAGACCGTGGATAGCGGAAAAAATGTGGACCCGGATGGCCGCAAACTATTTTTAGGCAATATTACCATCAAATTAAAGGCATTAACTAGGGTTTCAATATCACCTCCACTGGGAAGTGTACTAAGAAACTGAGTACGCAATTCGCTTTAGTGGTTAACTCTACTTATAGCTAGACATCAAATTTTTTTCTAGTGCAAAATCATAACTTTTTTCATACATAAATATAAACTTGCCTTGAAATTCCTTAAAATCTCGCGGTTTTTGGAGTAGCCCCACTCAGTTTTTGTAAAATTGAATTTTTTTTGAATTAAATTACTCCACGACACCTTATTTTCATATTCTGGTGCCGGAGGGAGCATCCAAAGAACAAAAAATGCATCTAATGTGTATACATATAAAATTTGTTGCATGTTGTGTTGAGTAAAATTTTTTTTTAATTTGTTGGACTGTGTATTTAAAAAGTAATAAAATAAAAAAAAATTAAAAATAAGCCTGAGGGATCGGAAAGGTATATTTAGGGGAACATTTCATTTCATACAAGTTAAGATGCAAATAGAAAACTCTTTATATAAAATGCTTCACTAAACATCTGAGAATTGCAGAAATACATATATAAAGCCGACGGCAATTGAACGAACGAAAAATTTTCATAGAATTTGTGTCACTTCGAAATTGCATACAAATCAAAGTATGTCTTATAATGGTCACTCAATTCATTCCTTCTGAACTGGTGAGGGTCTAAATAAATTGATCTAGTTCCCTTCTGTAACCTTTTCGCTAGTTCGGAACTAGAAATTTTGCTCACTAGTTATTGAGTTCCCTGCAGGGAGGATAAAGTGAAAAATTACTAAAAATAATCAGTCTGCATGCAGATGTTGAGCGAGCAGGGTCATGCGCGCACGCTTCGCGAAATTATGAAACAAGCGACCATCACCTAGCGACCACTTGCTTTCACGCCAGTCGAAGGCAAACTGATTATTTTTCCTAAGCGACGATCGCCAAGTCCCATCGTAAGAGCTCGTTTTACGCTCTTTATTTATCTGTAGTAGTGACAATCGGTGTTTATACGTACACGGGCGCTTACTCTCATTTAGCAGGTACTAAGGTTTTGCCCATCATTGTTCATGTGGTATTAGCGCAGATAATAGGGTATATAGAATTTCGGAAAAGTGGGAACTTCCCGGAATATAGGCCAAAATGTGGACCCAGAGTGACCCAGCAAGTCTTTGAGCAATATGGGTACCAAATGCAAGGTGCTTAGCAGGCCTTCAACATACACTTATTTTCATTGCGATGCCTAGGCCGGGTCCCCAAATATGGGTCAAAGCGTGGACCCGGATGACCCTCGAATATTTCTAAGCGATATTGGTATCAAATGAAAGGTGTCGAGCAGGGCTTCCACATACAGATATTTTCATTGTTACTTTTTAAGTCGGTTTCCCAGAGATGGTTCAAGTAGTAGGCCCGGATGGTGATGGATGAACCCGGAAAAGTAAAGGTAAATGTAAATGTAAGAGTAAAGGTAAAGGAAAAGGTAAAGGTAAAGTTAAGGTAAAGGTAAATGGAAAGACCCATTATAACATAAAAGCCTTTGTTCGTCGCTCGAAACGGGACGGGTATTTGCTAGTATATACATATAAAGAGGATTCACAAAGTGTCATTAAGTCATAATGTCATATTAAAATATTATACGGGCATATAAAAAACTTTTTCTCCGAAGCTCTGTGAAGAAGTAAACCAAAACATCTGATCAAATACCACGACCCAAAATAATATCGTGAAGAGTTGTATTTACATATTTAGTACACTTACAGCATAGAATGCAGCAACAAAATAAATGTTGAATTGCTTACTCACCTCCTTGTCATCGTGTTTGTGTTGATTATTAAAATATGTTTTAAGGGTTAACTTTGTTCCGCAATGAACGCATTTGAAACAGCCAGAATGAAAGAACGTAAAATCCTTAAGGGGTCCAACTCTGTCGACCTGGTACACGATTTCGTTGCATCGCAAGCACGTTGATTCATAAAAGTTCGGGCGGTACATTTTTTGGCTTGCTTTAGATGTGAAGGAAAACGTTTTTATATGTTCCTATCCGCATGCATATCTACACATAATGCATTAGGTGCTCTTCAATGCTTTATATTTTGGTGTTGGTTACTACAATACGATTGGAGATATATTTTTTAGATTATCTAATGATTATTCACGATGTTGCCTTTGCTGAAGTATAGCGTATTTGATATTATTATTAGTGACTTATATAATTGCAAAATATGCAAAATTTTTGGAATCATTTGAAGTCTTTGTGATTGACTCTTGAATATTTATATATGACTTTTACTTAAAAATATTCATTTTATAAGTTTCTTTCCGTAAATAACATGATACGTCGTAACTGCAAGAAATTAAGGAATATTAGTAAAAAAATATTTTTTTTACTTTCTTAAGTAAAATCATGTTCAAATTGGCGTGATTTAAGGGTTATTTAGGCAAAAATCGTTGTTTCGGCTTTAATTGCCCTTAAATAACGTAGTTTCGCCATACAAAAATGCCTGCGGAAATTACCGTTGAAATGCGCATTTCGGCTAAATCATTCTCTTCTCTAAATTTTATCGATTATAATCGAAAAGCATATGTATTTACCAATCGCTAATAGTCGCGAAAAAAATTTGTTCGCGGCGGGTTCTTAAGCATATTCTCATTACATGTTGCATTAGCGAGGCATGGGTAACACTGCGCTGCGCCGCGCAATTGCGCTGGTGCCAACCCTGGTGTTATTGCGCTAACTCCGATTTGGAAAATGCGCCAACTCAATGTAGCGCCAACTCAATGTAGCGCCAACTCAATGTAGCGCCAACTCAATGATGCGCTATTGCAATATAACACTGACTCAATTTCGTGCGCTAACACCAGCACCAATATAGCGCTAGTGTAAATTGGCACCACCACAAAGCCAATAACAGCACAGCGTATATGACACCGTCACAATTATGTATGCTAACGCCAATACCGAACCATCGCTAATACGAAAGGGTATTGATATTTTACTTTCACAAATAAGGAAGACAAAATTGACATTATCTGTGAATAGGAGAGAAAAATATAATACAAAATAAATAAAATAAAATATTTATTAGCATATAGTATATTTTTGTTACGCATGGTAAGGGGAAATTTCGATATAATGCGCCCGGACCCGGAATCTTTCTTTTTAATAGGGTGGAGCCGACCCATAATGAAGATGCCGAAAAACGAGATGCCAGCATATTTTCACAAATATAGGTACGCAAATTATTTTTAAAACAAGTAAGGAAGCCTAAGTTCGAGTGAAATCGAACATTAGATACTCAGCTGTATGCTTTCATTGTTTGTATGCGTTTGTTCGATATAGGGTGTATTTTATATGAAACGAGTGCTGCATAAACAGGGCGCAGCCACGCCCATTTTCAAAATTTGTATCAATCATCCAAATAAGCATATAAATATTATTGTTAGTGCAAAATTGCATCCCTCTATGACTTTTAGTTACAAAGACTTCATGTTACAAATTCCAAAAGGGTATTCCAGAAATATCTTTGTTAAAAAGTAGGCGTGGTCATAAACCGATTTCAATACATTTTTGCGTGTCTATTAACACAAGTTATAAAAGTGTATAAACCAAGTTTCGTCATAATATCTCAGTTATTTGTCGAGTAATAGGCTCGTAAATTCCTTTGTATAAAAAGAGGCGGTGCCACGCCCATTTTCCAAACTTTGGGTCGGCTTTCCATTATTCCAGCACGCCCTGAGAAAAATGACTTATGCAGGGCGGTAGAGGGGCTCTCACAGATCTCAAAATTGAAAACCAAACTTGCCGGAGGCTTATAGTTCCCGAGATATTCCTTCTTAAAGTTGTGAAAATACTATGCAGAAGGACATCACCGTGGCGGTAGCCACGGTTGGGGCACACGTCCGGACGGATGGCGTAGCCCAGGGTTATTTTTTATAAGCGCGGCCGAAGGCCGCCAACGCAGAAAAGTTTTTTTTTTTTGCAAAATTTTCGCTAAACTCCATGTGTGGTGAAATTTGTATGGGAACTTTAACAGCAAATATCTCGGGAACTATAGGCCTCCGGTAGGTGGGGTCTTCAGTTTTGTGATCTGGGGGCCCCCTCTACCCTCCTAAAAAACCATTTTTTTCTAGCCGTGGGGGACTCGTCTAAAATTTTACCTATCTCAGAAACCATAAGCCTCCGGCAAGTTTGGTTTTCAGATTTGGGATCTGTGAGAGCTCCTCTACACCCCTGTATAAGTCATTTTTCTCGGGGCGTGCTGGAATAATGGAAACATTTCCCCAAACTTTTTTTATTTTTTGTTTCCGGTCTATTGTAGGACTCATTTCACAAAATTTCAATGAATTATCTTTATATTTCACAGAGATATCGCTTAAAATGTTTTTATTTGGCCACTTTTTAGTTCCCATATATAAAAGTGGGCGTGGCCGTCAACCGATTTTGATAATTTTTCGTCAAAACATTTGTCTAAGTAAGCAAATTACGCATACCAAATTTCATCGATATATCTTCAACGGTTTCTGAGTTATGACATATAAAACTTTCAATGTTTGACCCTTAATAAGTGGGCGTGGCACCGCCCATTTTCCATCATCAAATTTCTTCATAACGGCGTGAGCTCAATATGTGGGTAAAATTTTATCACTCTAGCTATATTAGTGGCTGATACCAAATTTCCGATTTTTTCTATATAGAAAAAGTGGGCGTGGTCATGGTCCGATTTCGCCCATTTTCAATACCAACCGTCCCAGTCTCGATACCAACTTGCATTTCAAATTTCATCAAATTATCTCAATTTTTACGCGAGTTAGAGTGCGTACGGACGGACGGACATGGCTCAATCGATTTCTCTTTTCACCCTGATCATTTTGATATATATAAGTCTATATCTATCTCGATTATTTCATTATGTTACAATCCACCGTTGTGAAATCAAAATTATAATACTCTGTGTACTAGTACAGCTGAGTATAATTAAATTTAATTGTGGCACAACTATTCTGCCAGCGTGTATGTAAGCAGAATTGCGCCAAAAGAAATAAAACGGGTATAGTAGACAGTAAGAAGCAAACAAGTGTTATTTATCGATTATTCCATGGCAATTGCGCTAAAGGCGGTATTGCGCCAGAACCGTGCGCGGCGCCACGGTTGGCGCTGGTGTTATTGTATCAGCGCCAAAAAAATTGCGCCATTACCCAAGGCTATTTTGAAATTCAAAAACCGAACAGAAAACCATTAAAAAATGGTTCGGTTCGGTTCAAAGCAGTTTCAAGCTTCATAAATTATAATAACACACAATAAATAATAGCTTAAAAAAACTAAAAAACACGCTTTAATCTTAAAAATCGTACTAAAAATTGAGAAATAATTTAATTAGAAACAAAATGAATTAACGAAAATATAAGTATTTAACGAAAAGCGTGGGGTGCTCAGTATGTCAAAAAATATTTAAAATCGGTGTTTTTTTACAAATAATTTTATTTGACTTTTTTGAGATTTCATATATCGTACTCTTTAATTTCGCAACTAGGTATATTTTTGTACTAGTTGTACGAATCGAATATTTTCATGTTCAAATATTATTGACCAATTATTATTATTATTATTATTATTATTATTATTATCATTATTATTATTATTATTATTATTATTATTATTATTATTATTATTATTATTATTATTATTATTATTATTATTATTATTATTATTATTATTATTATTATTATTATTATTATTATTATTATTATTATTATTATTATTATTATTATTATTATTATTATTATTATTATTATTAATATTATTATTATTATTATTATTATTATTATTATTATTATTATTATTATTATTATTATTATTATTATTATTATTATATTATTATTATTAATTATTATTATTATTATTATTATTATTATTATTATTATTATTATTATTATTATTATTATTATTATTATTATTATTATTATTATTATTATTATTATTATTATTATTATTATTATTATTATTATTATTATTATTATTATTATTATTATTATTATTATTATTATTATTATTATTATTATTATTATATTATTATTATTATTATTATTATTATTATTATTATTATTATTATTATTATTATTATTATTATATTATTATTATTATTATTATTATTATTATTATTATTATTATTATTATATTATTATTATTATTATTATTATTATTATTATTATTATTATTATTATTATTATTATTATTATATTATTATTATTATTATTATTATTATTATTATTATTATTATTATTATTATTATTATTATTATTATTATTATTATTATTATTATTATTATTATTATTATTATTATTATTATTATTATTATTATTATATTATTATTATTATTATTATTATTATTATTATTATTATTATTATTATTATTATTATTATTATTATTATTATTATTATTATTATTATTATTATTATTATTATTATTATTATTATTATTATTATTATTATTATTATTATTATTATTATTATTATTATTATTATTATTATTATTATTATTATTATTATTATTATTATTATTATTATTATTATTATTATTATTATTATTATTATTATTATTATTATTTATTATTATTATTATTATTATTATTATTATTATTATTATTATTATTATTATTATTATTATTATTATTATTATTATTATTATTATTATTATTATTAATATTATTATTATTATTATTATTATTATTATTATTATTATTATTATTATTATTATTATTATTATTATTATTATTATTATTATTATTATTATTATTATTATTATATTATTATTATTATTATTATTATTATTATTATTATTATTATTATTATTATTATTATTATTATTATTATTATTATTATTATTAATATTATTATTATTATTATTATTATTATTATTATTATTATTATTATTATATTATTATTATTATTATTATTATTATTATTATTATTATTATTATTATTATTATTATTATTATATTATTATTATTATTATTATTATTATTATTATTATTATTATTATTATTATTATTATTATTATTATTATTATTATTTATTATTATTATTATTATTATTATTATTATTATTATTATTATTATTATTATTATTATTATTATTATTATTATTATTATTATTATTATTATTATTATTATTATTATTATTATTATTATTATTATTATTATTATTATTATTATTATTATTATTATTATTATTATTATTATTATTATTATTATTATTATTATTATTATTATTATTATTATTATTATTATTATTATTATTATTATTATTATTATTATTATTATTATTATTTTATTATTATTATTATTATTATTATTATTATTATTATTATTATTATTATTATTATTATTATTATTATTATTATTATTATTATTATTATTATTATTATTATTATATTATTATTATTATTATTATTATTATTATTATTATTATTATTATTATTATTATTATTATTATTATTATTATTATTATTATTATTATTATTATTATTATTATTATTATTATTATTATTATTATTATTATTATTATTATTATTATTATTATTATTATTATTATTATTATTATTATTATTATTATTATTATTATTATTATTATTATTATTATTATTATTATTATTATTATTATTATTATTATTATTATTATTATTATTATTATTATTATTATTATTATTATTATTATTATTATTATTATTATTATTATTATTATTATTATTATTATTATTATTATTATTATTATTATTATTATTATTATTATTATTATTATTATTATTATTATTATTATTATTATTATTATTATTATTATTATTATTATTATTATTATTATTATTATTATTATTATTATTATTATTATTATTATTATATTATTATTATTATTATTAATTATTATTATTATTATTATTATTATTATTATTATTATTATTATTATTATTATTATTATTATTATTATTATTATTATTATTATTATTATTATTATTATTATTATTATTTATTATTATTATTATTATTATTATTATTATTATTATTATTATTATTATTATTATTATTATTATTATTATTATTATTATTATTATTATTATTATTATTATTATTATTATTATTATTATTATTATTATTATTATTATTATTATTATTATTATTATTATTATTATTATTATTATTATTATTATTATTATTATTATTATTATTATTATTATTATTATTATTATTATTATTATTATTATTATTATTATTATTATTATTATTATTATTATTATTATTATTATTATTATTATTATTTTATTATTATTATTATTATTATTATTATTATTATTATTATTATTATATTATTATTATTATTATTATTATTATTATTATTATTATTATTATTATTATTATTATTATTATTATTATTATTATTAATTATTATATTATTATTATTATTATTATTATTATTATTATTATTATTATTATTATTATTATTATTATTATTATTATTATTATTATTATTATTATTATTATTATTATTATTATTATTATTATTATTATTATTATTATTATTATTATTATTATTATTATTATTATTATTATTATTATTATTATTATTATTATTATTATTATTATTATTATTATTATTATTATTATTATTATTATTATTATTATTATTATTATTATTATTATTATTATTATTATTATTATTATTATTATTATTATATTATTATTATTATTATTATTATTATTATTATTATTATTATTTTATTATTATTATTATTATTATTATTATTATTATTATTATTATTATTATTATTATTATTATTATTATTATTATTATTATATTATTATTATTATTATTATTATTATTATTATTATTATTATTATTATTATTATTATTATTATTATTATTATTATTATTATTATTATTATTATTATTATTATTATTATTATTATTATTATTATTATTATTATTATTATTATTATTATTATTATTATTATTATTATTATTATTATTATTATATTATTATTATTATTATTATTATTATTATTATTATTATTATTATTATTATTATTATTATTATTATTATTATTATTATTATTATTATTATTATTATTATTATTATTATTATTATTATTATTATTATTATTATTATTATTATTATATATTATTATTATTATTATTATTATTATTATTATTATTATTATTATTATTATTATTATTATTATTATTATTATTATTATTATTATTATTATTATTATTATTATTATTATTATTATTATTATTATTATTATTATTATTATTATTATTATTATTATTATTATTATTATTATTATTATTATTATTATTATTATTATTATTATTAATTATTATTATTATTATTATTATTATTATTATTATTATTATTATTATTATTATTATTATTATTATTATTATTATTATTATTATTATTATTATTATTATTATTATTATTATTATTATTATTATTATTATTAATATTATTATTATTATTATTATTATTATTATTATTATTATTATTATTATTATT